>JABBWF010000449.1:0-24270 GCA_016647645.1 Suillus variegatus
GCCCTGGTAAGTCCTATATCAGTGCCATAAATGAGGACATCCCATTTATACTGGTCTTACAGGCAGGTATCTCTATGACCTTGGATGTTGCCATCCTTGCAATTCCATGTTTAGGCACGACGACAACTGCACAGACATTGTGCTCCTGCTCCTTCCTTTTAGGTGTCAGCTGTATTTTTGCAGGCATGATAGTACACCACTTTGGTGAGAGGATAAAATCTTTGGACTTTGTGGTTCAATTTTCTCAACTTTCTGCATCCTGAGCCTGAGATGATACTTCTGGTCATTACAAGCATACTGACCTGTTTTTGTGTATTGAGGTAAGCATGTTCGATTATGATTTATGATTGCTCACAGAATTACTGTCAGTGTGACATGCTCTATCCTTGGATTTCTCGCAGGTATGACCATAGACTTTAAGCCGTCCGCACCCTTAGTCATTGTGTGCTTTGTCATGCTTGCCGTTGTGGTAGGTTCATTGATTATATTGGTGGTCACCATTTATGGTCCAGGCCCAGCTAGGATAAGGCCACAATGACATCTTGTCCTGAGACTGTCAGGATGTTTGCATGCATGATCACACATCTCGCATGGGTCATGCTCCGAAGTCTACAGGTTAGCTCTAGTATTTTAAATAGATGATGTCAATTTCTACATTTTAGTCTTAAGGTGCCTACTCATACATTGTTGGATCTATCAGATCGACATCTTGATGGTAATTTTTACAGCTCAACTTCACGATATCAGCAACCACACTGCTCAGGGCAACTTGTTGTATGCCATCTGTTACAACATGTTACATGAGTCCCCTTGCCACCCATGCCCTCTGCCACCTGCATGGCTATAGACGATACCCGGGCCTCACCTGCCCTTGATAGAAGAACACAGGATAGAACATAGGACCGATTCTAGAAGAGAAGTCCGGAAGATGCCGGATTAGATAAGCAGTCTGGACCGCATATGATGACATAGGTCTAGAAGACCTATTTATGATATCAAGATAGAAGGCAAGCCTCATGTTGCCTCATGTACTGATAGAAGGATGCCTCGTGCTCCTTATCATAGATAGAACCATGCCTCATGGACGGTATCTCTGACTCGATAGATAAGCAGATTAGAACCCAGCTTTAGGCTGAGCTTAGATACGATAGAGTAGCCTTATATAAGGTCGATGATTAAAGTAGATGCTCCTTACTTTAATCTTACTTGGTATTCCCCTGAAACCTCTTGTCTTGCATAAGGCTACCTTGCTCGACATCTGATTTGTACCTTCAGAAGCTTGCCTTGGCACCGAACCTTCTGTCTGTAATCACTACCATTGCCCCACAAGGCGTACGCAACTTCTGCTTGTTTGTGGAAGCCGACAGAACCGCAGCACCTTTGATCGCCATTGTCTTGGCTGTCACTGTCCGAACCATCCAAGTCTGCATACGACCTAGTGTCGTAACACCATCGCAATTGCAGCTGGATGACCATGCTAAGATCTTCTTGTCACAGAACTACTCAACCACTTCATGTGTTACAGTGTCTTTGGCACTTGCTCTTGGTCCTCGATTTTGTTGTACTCATTTTCTGAGGAATGTAGTCAGTTCATTTCAAGGGAGTCCATGTCGGACATACCTTGAATGGGGGAAGAGGCATTCCATGTGATCTAACGAGGAGAGTATGTGTTAATCCCACTTGGTGTGTATTCCTCCAACCAGTGAAGTCTGTAGTTTTGATACAACTCTTCAAATTGTGAACAGCATAAGTCTGCAAGTCGCAGTTGTTCTTCAAGTTTGACTATGGAGTCTTTGCCCATTTCACAGTTGTTCTCCGGCAGAAGAATGGGAGCCTCATTATGCTCTGCTGAAGATGTGTTCTTGTCAACATCCGTCACTCTGAACTAACTTCAGCTTTGGGAATGAGTAATGATGGTGGCCACAGATCTGACGATGATGGATTCCTTAGGCTCGCTTCCCTGATTGGTGTTTCCTGCTGCCTCAATTCTAATGTATGACATTAGTAAGTCCTGCCATAGGTCCATCATCAAAGTTACCGGAGGTTCATGTTAATGATGTGTCCAGATACGTTGAAGGTTTGGCTCTGAGCCAAAAAGTGTTGCATATTCTGGTTGAACGTGGACAGTTGGTATTTTCTAGCACTGGTGAAATTATTTACCGAGCTTTTAGTCCCTGTAATCCTTTGCCGGTGCTTTTTTATGGCATCCCCATTGATAACGAAATGCTGATAGCCCACAAGTGGTAGGCCATTGTGGCCCCCAGTCACCACTGCCAGCACCCAAGCCCCAATCACCATGGCCAGCCACCCAGCCAGCCATCTTTGCTTTCGCTTGGCCACCATCAGGTACATTGTACCTAAAATCCCACGTGGTGTGTCTGTGATAAAAGCAGGCCTCCAGTACCAGCAAAACCCGAAATTTTCTACCTCATCAGCTCCCATGACTACTGAAAATACCGCTTCCAGCATTCTGAGTAAACGCACTACATCAGCTCTCCAGATGGGCCCCCATAAAAAAGCATAGGTGTCCCCTCATGTATGGTATACTGAGATTTTGCAGACTTATCTAGTCACACAGCTCAACATCTAATCCCCTTATCTCCCATGGGCGGCACTTCGGTTGAACAGTATTCGCTCTGTGCAATTTTCCTTCTCTGCTCATCAACGGTATCCTCAGATTAGAGCAACTGGAAGATACTTTACTGGAGGACTTCTCTGCTGAGTGAAAAGGACATGTATCTGTATTTGTTTGCTCGCTTATTGATGTGTTTGGCAGTGAGCGACGAGAGCATCATGTTTTTGAGCACCTCCTAGACTTTTATCCTGGCCTTTTAGAGTGACTACAAACCGGGTCTGAGGAGGAACTCATTCATGTCGGTGAGCTAGTGCATTTTTTTTCTCGTATGCTTAGAATTCATGCTTATGTTCTGTAGATCAGTAAGGGAGCCGCAGGTGCGAGAGGTGACAACACGAAGACATTGAAGTCTGCGGTGCTTGATTGGATTTCTCCAAAAGGAGTAGCAATCCAGCCTCCTTTACATAGAAATTTGAAGATCGACTGTGGATTCAATCATGAGCTTACCAGATCGCTGCTTTGTCCCGCTGGGTTGGACTGGAAAGACCCAGAGTACGTTTCAGTTTACTGGTATCCGTGGTCACTACTCATTTTTCACTTCATTGTATACAGGATGAGAGAGAACCTCTGAAGCGGTGAAACATTGGTATGCGGAGATCAATGGCCCATATTTTTATACACCAACCATACTTATGATGCTGATGACCCATGGTGTGGTCTTCTTAGGAATCGCATACTTGTATCTGTGAGTAAGCACACCTATTCTGTGCTGTTCTTTACTACATCTTTTTCACTAGGCTTACAAGCATGTTTTCACATCCCCGAGTTCTGTTGATAAAGAATCAAAAGCCATGTGATCCAGAAATGCTCGCCTGCACAGCATGAATGCGGTCACTATCGCTTCCATATCTTATATTGCAATGCAGGTTTGCCTCAACACTTCCGAAGCTGAACTGTCCTGATGCATGACTGAAGGTCCGATTTGCTCTGAGTTCCTCATCAGTATTTTCACGGACAGATACTGCCACAGATTCAGAGACGTTCTACCACAGTCTCCTTGACCTCCTCAAGGACCCTGATGAATCTAAGGAAGTCAACGAGCTGTTGACGTGGTGGAATCAGTATTTTTATCACTCTTTGCCATTTTGCTGAGGCTTACATCAGGCTTTTGACTTGAATATGGCAAAGGTTTGGCTAGCTTTGTCTAATAAAAAATATTTAAAATATGTATCACAATTACAGATGATATGTTAAAGGAATAGAAAGTCAGACTACGTTGACGGAATATCCAACAGCTATAATATTGGTAGACCCATTATGTCATGTTGTAATCCACTATCACACTGCTGTATCATTGTCCAATGTATCTACCTATATCTAGCTTTATATAGGCAGCCTCTGATGGCAGAGGCTGCAATAGCCAACTAGGTGTTGCAGAGTGATACTGCCTTATCATATCTACAAAGCATATCTGGGTTTATATAGGCAGCCTCTGGTGGCAGAGACTGCAATCGGTAACTATGTGCTGCAGGGCGATACTTCCTTATCATATCCATCAGATTGCTGTGGTGCGACATTGCCTTATCACATCCATCAAGTATGTCTTAGTTTATATAGGCAGCCCCTGATGGCAGAAGCTGAAATTGGTAACTCTGTGCTGTAAGGTGATATTGTGTTATCATGTACACCAAACATATCTGGGTTTATATAGGCAGCCTCTGATAGCAGAGGCTGCAATTAGCAACTGTGTGCTGCAGGGTGATATTCTCATATCATGTCCACCAAACTGTTCATATCTTGACAAAGTCTTTAATCAGTATCAATTATTCAGGGTGTAACACTGGGTTGTCTTGCTGCATCACAATGTTAGATTTTGACACTTCATTATCTCAGATATAGCCTTCAAGATAGGGGATCCTCATGCAACATATTTTTCACACTTTTGGTGCTGTATTATAGATTATGGATGGAACTTTCATCAATTATATTAGGGGTCATAGGCTTTACAAATAGCATGATTATGAAAAACAACTAAAAACAATGAACTAATTGATGCTAGCACCAGCAATGGCTTGTAGGGCAGCACATTTTTCCTGAATCTTCGACAGTGCACTGTTTTTGCTGATACTGCGCTGTGCAGATGAAGAATTAGGAAAAATCCAACTGTGGAAGGTGTCAACTTAGATATTAAGGTGAGGAAATCATTATGAACTGCGTTCACCACGTCATCAGCTCGACTACTTCCTTGCTTTCATCAGGATCTTCCAATAGGTCAAGAATGCTATGATAAAAATTCTCTGAGTCCGTCACCGTGTCGGTATGGGAAAATACGGATGACGAGCATAACAAAAACTGAACCTGCCAGGAAAGGAAAAAATAGTAAGGAGCGATGGATCACTGATTTTGCTGCGCACCTGTGTGGCAATATAGGCAAGAGATCCTTTAGTCACAGACTTCATACCGTGCAGGTAAGCATTACCAGAGCGTGTAGCTTTCGGCTCCCTCTCTACCGAGCTTGGAGATGTGAAGACGTGTTTGAAGCCCTACGAAAGAAATTCCTTTTATTGAGAATGTACCGGCAATATAATGAGCTTACAAAGACAAGTATTTCGCTCCTCAGTAGACCTTTCCAGGGATCTTCAGGATCATATACATATCCAGCATACAAAAACATGGGCCACTGGTTGCCACGCACTGTGGTTTAACCACTCTTGAGACTCTGCTTAGTACTAAAGAGCGTGATGACAGTTAGTTACTGGTTGGTGGGAATGATAGTACTCACTCTGCATCGGACCAATAGAGGCCTGCGGGGCAGAGCAAAGCACCAGTTACTTCGTGGTTAAACCCACGGTCAGACTTAATGTTTTGAGATAGAGGCGGTATGACCGGCTGTCCCCTGGGAACAAGCCATTCGAGCATGGCAGATTTGAGGGCCTTAGTGTCATCACCTCTCGCACCAGATGCTCCTTTACCTAGCTGAAAGACAGTGAGCATAGTAATAACCTTCCAGTATTGAAGGCTTATCAATTCTCCTACGTGTATGATATCCTCCTCCTTGTCATTCGTCAGGCGATCCAGAAGACCAGGGTATGAATCTACTAGTTCCATAAATACTCTGTGTTCCCGTCGAACACTAGTGTTGATAGTAATATCAGTGCTAGAAACATTTAATTATTGTAATCATACTCACTCTGCTGGAAAATCCTCTAGGGGAGAATCCTGCAATTCTTCAAGTCGCAGGATACCCGAAGTCAGAAGAGCTGGGTAATTGCATAACACAAAGACCGTCCAATCAAAATGTCGTCCATGGAGAATGAGGGAATTTGATGAGGTCCTGGTCAAGACTCCAAGTCAGGTAGGACTAGCATTTGAGGCTAAAAGTTCACTTACGCCTTTTTTCGGGGCCCCATACGAAGTGCTGAACCACCACGTTTGCGCGAAGGACCGCTAGGAGGAGGATGGTTCTCATCGCCACTCATACCAATTAAGTTGGGTTCTGTTAAATTAGCATTAAATAAGATGCTTTATATGTGCGAAGCTCAACAGGCACACTGAAAAACAGCCTGGTCGACTGAGCGCCATTGATGTCATAAAAAAAATGTGCCATTCGAGCGCCATAGATATTGTAACATGTTACATACTTTGATGCATGGCTCAGGACCGCCCCCTCTTGGATGCCCTACAAGAACTTTGCGTCCAAGTTGGCAGTGATGTCGTGCTAAAGAATTTTTGAGCTGTTCAGAATGAAATCTGGTACCGAAACTCGTGCACTTACTTCAGACTGACTCAAGACATAGATGTCAGCAATCTAGTAACGATGATCAAGTATTACAGAAAATAACCACACTTACTGTATTTTCTATCAATCAATCCAAGGGAGAGTATATTTGGGTCTGCGGGTGCTATGATATTGTGTTAGATGATCAAAGATAGCGAATGACTTCAATTTAGACTCACAATGACTCCCAGTTCAAGACCTGGACTCCGAACGTGTAGTAGTAGGCAGCAGCGTGCATTGGTAGTTTTAGTACTAGTAGTGTCCTCGTTGAAAGGAGGTTCAACTATACTATCTATCATTTCCAAGTCGATACTATAGTAGTGCAAGCCTTAACAAATGCGATCCTATTAGCCTATTCCGAAGTCCAACTTTGGTCAAGTAGTATATTTTCAATATGTTGAGTATTTGATATTTAATACTAAACACCATGATATGACATAAGTATAATAAGCTGTTGATAATGCTAAGGTAAAAGTGGAAAAGAGAACATGTTTGATTCAAGAGCGTACTGATATAGTGAACAAAGTTCAGACCCAGCTGGTAACACCCGAGTGCGCAGTCGGCCATGCACGACTGCGCACTCGGGTGTTGCCAGCTGGGTCTAAACTTTGCATTAGTCATTCACTATATCAACTGTATACTCTCCCAAGATAGATTTCTTTTCGACTTCCACCACACAATTTGGCCTAGAACATGAATTGATCATGTGATCCCATTCAACGCTGCCACCATCACTGGCAATCTAGTAGTAGTATTACCTTGAATCGCCAAGACCTTCAACAAGCTACTGGGCGGGTCCACCGCACGGTGTGTACTGGTACTGGTACTGTTTACTGCCGATTACTATGTGACCTCCTACTATAGTCTACTAGTAAGCAATATACACTTCAATTTACGCCTACCTAGTAAAGTTTGGAATTACTTCCTATTGTACTATAGCGGAACACTAATGAGCACAGAAAATAAATTGCTAAGTGTACAATCACAGGACACAGTTGCGCATTTAATGAGTCTGGCAATTGATGTCCAACCATAATTCACAGTTTTCGATCAATTGTAGCAAGTGTTCGGCATTAGTCATTCACTATAAATACTAATCATGAACATCATTGCAAGTTTTCTTTCCACCTCGATACCATACAATACCTGAAGCTTAGAACAAATAGCCTAATTTGAGTAGACTTCAACACAAATATCATCAGTAGGATCATGTTATGTTTTGGAATCATTATATAGAAAATTAATCAGATGGACTACAGACAGGCCTATTCTT
This sequence comes from Suillus variegatus, assembly GCA_016647645.1. Classification (NCBI taxonomy): domain Eukaryota; kingdom Fungi; phylum Basidiomycota; class Agaricomycetes; order Boletales; family Suillaceae; genus Suillus; species Suillus variegatus. The sequence goes on from JABBWF010000449.1 coordinate 7,627, forward strand.
GAAGTTGACTAATGTCCAAACAGTGCACGGCACTGAGTGCCAGTAATGCTGAACAAGTCTCGAAGCGTGTTAGAAGTGATGGAGGTGAGTTGTGACTTGTATGATACCATTAATATTGTTACTCACTGCCACTTACACAGGGAGTCGGGCAGCGACTGCCAGTGTAAGTGAAATTCATTCAGTTCTGACTTAGTATTCTAACAATAATTGTAGTCAAAGAATCCGTACATCAGCACTGAAGCAGAGGATCATAGTGATGAGGACGCGGATGAAACTGAACTTGCCGACGAGGAGGAGGGTGACAGCGACCTATTTGCGCGGTTGGGGAACAATATGTCCTTGCATCGACAACCCACTGCCAGGGTGAGTGAAACATGCAGTTCTAATGAAGCAGTCTGAATAACAGTTGTAGTCGAAGAATCCTTACATCGACACTGAAGCAGAAGAAGGTTCTGATGGGGATGAGTATGATTCCCTTCGCGATGCCAAGGAAGAGGGTGATAGTGGCCCCTCTATGCGGTCGCTGAATGTTACCTGCTTGCCAGGACCGGCCGCCAAACATACTTTGGCTGCAGCTATCACACCCGTGCTGCAAAGGCAACATAGGTATCGGAAATCATGCGCCTCACGATATTCAGCAAATAATGAAGGGTGGATTTTGTGCCCATGTCGAGTGGTTGGCCTGTAGATCAGTTGTATGCATTATTTTAGTTATGATCTCCATGCAAATAACTAATCTACCATTGAAATGTTGCCAGTTCTCTTGTTTGGCCATGGTAATGAAGTATACCATGGCGCGCATTTAAAATCCTCACTAAGATCTCCACCACCTTGGGGTCGGCTTTAAATCTTGTGGGTTCCAGAGTTGAGTATGCAGAGGAAGATGGGGAAGGTGGCACAGACATTGCAGGTTGCCATTGGATAGGCCTGGCATTCACACACCTGAAAGTATATATCCCTGTCTGCGGCCCATCATCTCAGCACCATCGTGTTCCTGGCTATGTATGGCAGTAATGGCGCCCATTACACATTTGAGCCGTTATTGCTGCACCATAGCATCTTGCTGTTTTTCGATTACCTTCAACCGTAGACTCCTTGCTCGAGTGACACTTTTTTCTCTAGTCATCTACCCCACATGTCAGTGTCCAGTTACAGTTGTGTTTGCAGGCGCACTTTTATGGCGCAGAACTACTTCATTCAACATCAACACTCATGCTCAATGACAAAAAAGCATCTTTCATCGGCAATAACCTCTTTCAAAGAGTTTGTAAGCCATAGGAAAAAGCTACACACCTCCAAGGATGAAACTGTTGTGGTATCTTCATGCGCCAGCCCCTCACCCGCGAGTGAAGTCAATACTTCACCACCAGCGTTTCAACGTCCCAAAATTGCAGTGTCTGCACCATGAGATTCCAAAGAATTAGATAACCATGACTGCAAAGGAGGTGACATGGAGGAAGGGGAGGACATGAGTCTGGCACAGCGCAGACCTAGGCCTCAGAATCGACAGTTGCCGAAGAGATTCAGAGATATACTACCTCAGCCTCCACCTACTGTTCCCTCAGAAGTGCACGACCTACTTCCAGAATCAGTCGGATCTGTTGTTAGTGCTGAAACCCACTTAGCCCATCCAGTCCGTACTGTGTTTCGCACTCCCCCAAACATCTTTGGGCTAGTTCGTCAATACGTATCTGGTAAACCAGCATCTCGTGATCCAGAAGAGTACGTGACGAGCGCGGACCTTTTGTTGATTTCTGGTGCCCCTCAAGTCAATAAATCCTTCCAGGAAGGTGTTACTTCGAGCAATAATTCTATCTACCACCCCTATCCCAATTGTTCCTCCTTTCACCTTGGTGATTGGTACTGGAACCAGGGGGTACAAAAGTCTCAGGCAGCTTATACTAAACTCTTGGGGATTGTAGGCGACAGTTCCTTCAATACTGCAAGAATTGCCAGGAGAACCTGGCTGTAATTTACCTCATGTCGTAGCTGGCCTTATGTTTTGGTCTGACACGACGCAACTTACTTCATTTGGCAATGCCAAGCTATGGCCTACTTACATGTACTTCGGCAATGAGTCCAAGTACCGCCATTGCAAGCCATCACTCAACTTGAGTAACCATGTGGCTTACTTTGAGATGGTGTGCCTGTCCATGTTTACCTTTAGTGTATAGCTAATCTCACCATACCAGCTCCCAGACTCAATCAAAGATTTTACAAACGGGAAAGGTATGACTGCTGAATGCGCGACGCACTGTCACAGGGAATTCTACCATGAGCAGTGGAAGATCTTGCTTGATGACGAGTTTCTTGAAGCGTACGAGCATGGTATTGTCATTTGCTGCTGCGATGGCATCAAGCATAGGTTCTACCCAAGAATCTTCACCTACTCTGCAGACTATCCAGAAAAGTACATGATATCCTTGTTGCATTGGATGACATTCAATTCTGTTTCAGGGTACTTATAGCCACGGTTCGAAACCTGGGAGGGTGTCCGTGTCCTCATTGTCTCATACCCAAGGATCAGATTCAAAATATGGGAATGCCTCAAGATCGACAACAATGCAAGACTCTGGAGCGCGACGATTCAAAAAGACGCATGATGGTTGATACTGCATGTTCACTGATTTATGACAAGAACTTAGCAGTCGGTAGCACATCAATAGAGAAAATTCTCAAACCACAGTCCTGGGTGCCTACCTCCGTAAGACTTGGATTCCCATTAGCGACAATGGCTAACCTTATTACAATAGAATGCATTCTCTGACCGTCTTGGTCATATGGGTTTCAACATCTTCCACGTGCTTGTGGTAGATCTATTACACAAGTTTGAGATAGGCATGTGGAAGATGCTTTTCGTTCATCTGCTACGCATCATTGTTTTGCATGATAAATGTCTTATCCATGAATTGGACCAGAGGTATGGTTCATCCGAATGAACTTGCTTCATTCAATTGAGCTCTCCCATTAGATACAGGCAGACTCTGACATTTGGCCAGGCTACCATTTGAAAATTTTTGTCCAACTCTTCGGACATGAAACGGATGGCAGCTCATAATTTTGAGGACCTCCTTCAGGTATGACCTCCGAGACCACCATTGAAGTCAGATAGAGCTGATGAAGTGTGCAGTGTTCCATCCCTGTATTCGATGGTCTTCTGCCTGAACCACACAACACAGTCATCCTTCAGTTACTGTTTACGATGGCCCATTGGCATGGGCTGGCTAAGCTCCGAATGCATTCTGACTTAACCCTAGACATCATGGATCAAGTGACTTCAGCTGTCGCCCAGCAATTTCGCAACTTCAAAGCTAAAGTTTGCTCCGCATATAAGACTCATGAACTTTCCCAGGAGGTCGAGGCTCGCGCCCGACAAAATGCAAAGAAAGCTGCAAAACATAAGGGCAAGCAAGCCGCTTGCGTTACTGAGCAAGTGGAGGCGTTGGGATCAGATAATGTTGTCAAAAACGTACGAAAAAAAAGGTTTTTAATTTCCAGACGTACAAGTTCCATGCCCTGGGGGATTATGTATCAACAATCTGTTGGCACGGTACGGCCGATTCTTACAGCACCGAACCAGTCAGTCCTGTCATTCATATTTGGACTTAGCTGACCGACTTTCCAGGGTGAACTCAAACATCATTCGCCCGAGGCCAGATACTGCCACACCGATTGCAGGCTGTTTGTGAAACAGCTCACTCAGATCGAACGCCGCCAGGCTCTTATTCGTTGTATAGGTGACAGAATTTTTTATCGCCCCCACCTCGAAATCGCAGAGTTAGCGAGAAGCCCAGACACCCACCACCACATTGGGCTCACACAAAAGCACGCTGTACATATCAGATTCTTCTTGCATGGTCATGAAGGCGATCCAGCGATTAAGGTTAGTCTAATGATACTTGTGCAAATGACCTCTCACATCCCTTCGCAGAACTTTGTGACAAAACTCAAGACTCATCTCCTCCACCAAGTCACCGAGTCAAGAAATATCCCATCAGCAGATGAGAATGACATCAGCACAATTATCCTCAAAGACGATCGAATGTATCAACATAATATTGCCAGGTTTAACTTCACTATGTATGACGTTCGTAGAGCCCAAGATGTCGTCAATCCATGGACCTCCCACTGTAATGTCATGGTCCTGAGTGGCGACAATGATAGAGAGTCCCAAGGTCACAGATTTGTTTATGGTAAGGTACTGGGGATATACCATGTCAATATAATCATGATCGGAAGGGGGATGGTTGACTACACTCCACTCCAAATGGAGTTTTTATGGATGCGCTGGTACAAGCCCATAGATCAAGTCTTTACGTGGAATACATCGACCCTAGATCGGGTTAAATTTCCGCCCTTGGCAGACGAACATCCACTCGACTTTCTGGATCCAGCGGATGTTATCAGGGGCTGCCACATTATACCATCTTTCACCAGCAAAAAGAAGCACTCCCGAGGACCGGGTGTGTCAGCATGTGCAGGGGACAAGGATGATTGGCGGGATTACTATGTTAATCGGTAAGCAAGGGTCTCACATCACTTGTGTCGAGCTCATCATTTTCAGTTTTGTGGACCGTGATATGCTCATGTGTTTCCACTTTGGCCTGGGAGTTGGTTACATTTACTCTCATCACTGCACTTCGGAATCTGAGCCTCTGAATGGAGCCAGCACACGACCAGCCATCATTGCACATGATATTGAAGTCCCCATAGACAACCTCAAGGTCGTTGAAGGTGACGAAGAAGATGAAGAAGATTCTGCATCTGAAGACGATGAGACTTCAATTTCGCATGGTCTTGAGCAACAGTTCGGCTCCAGCAACAAATTACTATCATCTCAATTTGATGAGATGTACAATAGTGAACTAGAACTTGATTATGAGAACTAAATCCCAGGCCTTATCACATTACCTCATAGATTACTATATAAGTCCCGTGGGCGGGTGTTGTGATGTAATACAAGACTGAGATACATACCTGTGTGCTGCCACACGTAATAAGGCATAAGACATTCACCCTAATATAATGCTACAATGGCACACATAATGAGCCCTCAATGGCACTGTGATGGTCCATTGGCATTCTAAGCCACATGTGATACAATTTCAAAATAGGTACATACATGTGTAACTTGAATACCTTGTGACTCGCTCTAATGCCCTACACAGTCTCCTGTCTGTGGTTACTAGTTGCCATTTCCTGTCTAATGTCAAATAACATTCAGAAATTTGTATGTATGTAATTCCCCGCTATGTGTTCTTTGGTAGTGTTCTGATGGCCAATTGTCATCCTATGACTCTTATTGATGATGTAGCTTAAGCGAGGTATGTATTTTTCAGCTTGAATGCATCACTTTCTGACTTGTTATGCTCAGTCACAGTAATCCGTTTACTAGTAGGAGTTCTACATAAATATGCATCGCATTACTCGTATTTTCCTTAGCCAACATGTCTACCTCCTTCAATCACGCTTCCTCTGCATTGGAGCGCATTGACACTAGTACGTTGATTACCATAGTGGACGACAACCATGACACGATTCTGTTCGAGCCCGCCTTCAACACTCTTGTGTCGTCCTCAGTATGTGGTTTGTGCCTGGCGAAGACAGAAAATCTTACTCACCGTCCCATCAGAGTGTCCCCACCATCAACATTGAATTCGTTGGCTACGTCCTGCAGTACCCGAACCCAGAACAGCCAGTGATATATCCTCTATATGTGAGTATTTATTTGTTTTGCCAAATTATTTCATATCTTTATTATGCACGTAGTCTCCCCCTCTTGGCCTTGACACTGTAGGTGATTTTTTCCACGGGTCCCACACTATCCTGACTTTTTCCAGCTCAAGAGCCAGCTTGCTGTAGTTGGTTATTTGGAAAACCCCATTGTGCATAGCTTGGCATTGGAGCTCCCTGGATATGAGGTTCCATTGTTTGCTGCAGTGGTAGGTTCAATCTCATCTAATGATCCCACTGGCACTTATTATGCATGTAGGCGCAGGCTATGGAAACCACTATTCCTTTTTTGAATTTGTGGTGGGTGCAGGGCTGGACTGGCCTTGACACTGTACTTCATGGTGTTTATCACTATGTATGTCTGCCTTGTACTTTTAGTATCTGTTCTCGTGCTGAATTATCATAGATGGATGTGGCTCACACCCATGAGCCTGAAGTCAAAGTGCACCTCGCAGTGTACCCTTTTGGGAACTATGTCTCGGTCGTTCCTGGTATTGATACTTCAGTTGACGGATCAACAATCCTCCAGACGACGTGGATCAGCTCCTTGGCCATGACGTTCGACACTCCTCACACCACTATGGGACACCAGCAGCCGCGCTCAAGCAAAAAGGTCCTAGCTGCGCACAGTTTGCACCAAATCATGGAGATGTGCCAGAGTTGGTGCAGGGCTCTCGCATACTTGCATATGCTTCTGAGGATCGCTATTTGTTGTGGTTGCTGTGATAATCCCCATCTCCTCGTCAACATGGAGTTTGCTACACATCGATTGAAGCTCATTCGCAGCATTTGGCCTGAATGCCTTTTACGTGCTAACGTCACCTCTGAGGACTTGGAAACAGGTCAGGAACTCAATTTCTCTAATATTTGCCCATCCTGAATTCTTCCTAGTGCTAACCAAGGTCACGCAACTTCCGATGTCACACAGTGATGTCTTAGCACTTGTATGTTGTCTTTTGTTCATTTTTATCAGGTCTTATTCTGGGATAGGCTAGTCCATGGGTTACGCAGTTTATGTATGACAATCGTCGTGTGGTGGTCAACAGCATGGACAACCCTCGTATCTTTGGCCTGTGTGGTTTCTTTGGGTTAGCACAAAGGGGGATCATCGTTGACCTACTAAGGATGTTCACGTGTCCCCATGCGCATATGCTCCCAATCGAGGTGAATTTTCTCCAGACTTTACCTTCACTATCCAACGCTTATTTTGCCCTGCAGCTTAATGGTTTCACCGCATTCCTCATGCATCAGATTGCTAAAGAGCTTATTTATCACATGATCTTCAGGACCATGTCGATGTGCCCCATCCGATTTACCATCGCTGACTTAGAGCCTGCTACATTCAGGACTGTCGCCAATCCGCCAGTGGAAACATTGGCCTTGGCAGGATCCAGTGTCAGTGCCTTTTACTCTGAATCTGGATGTCCTGTTCGCATTGTTTGTTCCATTAGTGTTACCAAGCCCTTTGGGCAAGACTCTTGTCCCTCTGCGGGGCAAATGAGACGATGCCAGATTATCCTAGCGCGGCTCAAATACACAGCGAACTTTGCGAGACGGCTGTCATGCTGCTCCAGCAGGAGAATGATCCGAACATTGCACGTCTCAGAGCTGAGTTAAGACAATTGTGTGTGATAATGTGAGTTTGCTTATGACACAACAGAATATTGTTACTGTACTACTTCTAATGAATGGACATCCAGTGAAACAGATGTGTACTGTATTGGGTGGTCAAATGCTAACTGATATCTAAGTTTGTCATGGTTCTATTTGTAACATCTGCTTTTTGAAATGCACAAGTTTGTGACTGTTGGACTGCAAACCTTGGTTATGATGTGAAAATTGCGGACAACCAAATGTAATCTTTAGTCCAATTGTAGGATGTCTGCCAGATATCATTGACTCTGCTATCATGATGTCACCACGGTTCAACCTGTACACATATGCCCACAATTCCACCGTAAGCATTGTGTTCCGGATCACTATAAGTACTGACCATGCGCAATAGTAGGCACTATCACCACCTTGATATGGTTATGTAAAAACATAGCTTAGAGCAATAAACATAAACTTCTGTTTGGTGTAGATTTTTGATAGTACATCTTGTTTTAGAGTTGCTCTATCCATGAAATTAATTTTGTAGACTGCAGCTGTGATATTCCTCATGCCGGGTATGAATCCAACTTCTAAAAATCCTTGCAGCTCTTCAAAATTAGCAGGTCGCTCAATCACACCCAATCCCTGCCATAGTTGGGAAAGGGAGGGGTGCTGCTATCCTGCGGTGTGTACCACATTCATTACTTGCATTTGTGTGTTCATCCACATCTGCCATTATTTTGCAGACCCGCAAAGAAGGCAGCCAAGACTCGGACTTGTCGTAAATTTATTTATTTAATCTAACCTATCATGTTTTTAGAGTTTGATGGCCATCGCCATCGGCCATCATTTTGATGGCCATCAGCCATCCCTGTACACCACTCGCTTACATGCCATTTACCACCTCAGCGACAACACATTGCCTGGATCGAATATAAGCAAACCTATTGTAGGTTGTGTGAGCATTCGTCAATCGTAAGAATAACACCCTAACCTCCTCTCCAATGTTAACATGCCAAATATCAGTTCCACATGCGAAACTACTTCCAAGACTAATTTTCTTGGAATTGAACAGAACGAGACAGCCCTGCTAGCTTGGCTCCAAGCCGAGGGACGTGACATGGTAAGCCCATTGGTGCATCTTCAAGTACTTTTTTTGATTTCATTTCTAGCTTCCAGACTCTCTCTTGACCACAGCTTCCATGCTATCTGGATGGGTCAACACTCATGATATCATAGCTCTCCTTGATGTGAGCCTAAGAGAGATCACGATGCAGACACAGCTTCAGCAAGAGGAAGATATGAGTTACGCGGGATTCCATTCGCAGGTGGCATGTTTAATGGAAGACAGGATGCATTGAGCGCAGATGGAAATTTCATTATTTAGTAATGCTATTGCGAACTTATGCGAATACCTGGAAACTAAAATTATCCAAGTGAGCCATGATGTTCAATGTACTGTGCCTGGTCCTCATGAAATGTTACTAGCAGTTAGTGCACAGAAGCCCCCAGTGGACAATATTGCATATGTGGAGGCATCCCCAGAGCTCAACCCAGTCAGCCTCAATCACTTTGAACCTTCACAGGTCATTCGAGATAAATGCAATGCATGGCTCCATGTGCCATCCCATTTTCTAGACATCACACAGGTTGATTCCAATGCAACTGGAACACTTGGTTCCCCAAAAGCAGCGGAAATTTCTCCCGGAGTAAGTCCTATTTATGCTATGGTGAACTAGGGTTCTGACACTAGGCAGTCTAATGACCAATTTCTTTCCCTCCCTCGCTCATTGAAAATTCGGGTTGATAATGTCACCTATCGTGCATACATGAATGCGACCTTTGCAGAAGCCAAGCCCCTTTACATTCACGACAATGGTAGCTTCAAAGCAAAGGAGCAGAAAACCCACAAGGTTCTTAAGTCTGATATCTATATTCTGGGCCTAAAGAAGCAATGCACGCAATCCAAAGTGGACATGCTTTCCGAAGCTATATCACGCATTTCTGAGTTCGGTGATGATGATGGGCAGTAGCTTATACTCCCATTTTCTCATACTAAGAATCTCTTTGTAGCCACATCTTCTGGAAGCGCTGTGACACATGCATCACTTTTGCCTGATGACTATATCGAAGATCGGTTTGACAATTGGGTGTCGACCTCGTACGGCTCTTCCGATATTGAATATTTGTGATCCTCTTGGTTTTACTCGTACTCCTGGTATGTAGCTATTCTCCTTCTACAGTCGAAGTCTTTGGTACACATCCACCATAACTATCACTGTTATACAGTATTCTCCATCAGTTGGCTGTAAGTTGGACTTCATCTATGTTATTTGTATTCCTTACTTGTGATAACAATTGCTGTCAGTTGAGCGCGACATTTTGACAAAATTAACGAGATTTAAAGCCTTAAGTTCCTGTGGGTAGCAAAATACAAACTAGACTGTGCAATAGTGAGATCATATTTGAGCCGATTTCACGAATGTACTCATGTCATCTTTAGCGAAAAAAACCTTACAATCTCGGGCCCTTGTTGGAGCCATTGTGGGTACATTCGAGGGGAACCATACTTCCGTATCTCATCGGTCACAACTCTCCCTCGCTGATCTAAAAAGCCTATTTCACCACCGCCTCAAATTCACCTGGGTCTTCCTCCCCGACGGGAGACCATACTTCCGCCCCCCGCTGTCCATTATGACTCTCCTTTGCCTCTCAACGCCTGTCATCTCACAATCTTCCCCAATCTTCCCTTCACTGGATCATGGATATCAGTGCAATCAGACATGAAAGGCGAGGTACGCACCGTTTAGTTCGCACTAGCCTCAGTCTAATAGTCACTTTCTGCGAAAGTGATCCTTCTATCTCGGCCTTCAGCCTTTCCTTCAAGCCATGAAATCTGCATGCCTGCTGATGTGATTTCAGTGTGAGACTGAGATCAATGCAAATATTGAAGCTACTCACAGTGTTTTGTGGTCCCATAGCCGCTTTACTGATTCAATGACTCAGATGTGTGTGCTATGCTATGACCTTGGAGATACTAGTTGCGAAGTGTTACAAGTGGAGTCTGTAGATAGCAATATGACATGTTGCTCACGGACTCCCGGTATACCAATCGCATTTGCAGCTGTATCGTATACTAGTATTTCCTACCATAAGCCATCATCTGTGACTACTTAATATCTTTTTTAACTCATTTTCTTCCTGACGCGTCTACTAACTATTAGTACTACCTCGCACGACATACTACTATTCCACTAACATGCCCTAGGTAGCTCATACTGGACTCTCCATCAACATGTCCAATCATGGTGCTCGAACTTCAACTTGAATGCATGCTCTGAATCGCCGCCGCTGATTGGGTCACAAAGACCAAGGAGCAAGTTGTTAAAAGTTGTATGCTATCACTGGCTAAGTGTGTGCGTGGTGCAGAGACCGTACAGAAATGCATGGCAAGTGACACATTTGTATCAAGGCTTTACTACACTTCGTGATCATTTTCCAGAACATTCTTAGTCATCCAGATATTCCACCTCAACAAAGGCTTCACTCACTTGATATCGAATCTGTCATTAAAGCAGCATGAAGGGCCAATTTCAAATGACAAAAATACCAAGACAGACTTCCTTGACTGGTCCAATGGTAAGTCTGGAGTTCCTAATATTGTGCAAGCTACAATCCTCACCCGCATCTTACTCAACTCTCATGGAAGAATGCAATGTGCTCTCTCGGAGTTGGCTTCTGTACTTTTTCCATTTCTGGTATGTCGACTTCAAAGTTCTTCACGCACTGATAGAACCACTCAAACAGAACCACCATTTACTGCATGTTTCATCGCGTCCAAACTTCTTCGCACTAGAACATATAACTGGACTGCTCTCATCATGTCCCAGCTTGTTGCTGAGCTTCCTTGGAATATCACCAGTTCAGCGATATTCTTTTTGTGCTGGTACTGGACCGTTGGATACCCCACAGGCCGTGCCGGTTACACCTTCCTTGCTCTCTCCATTGCCTTCCCGTTCTACTATACCATGCTTGCACATGGTATCACATCCATGGCACCAACCGCTCCAGTTGCATCCATATACTTCACAACTCTCATTATCTTTATGCTGATCTTGTGAGACACACTTTGAGCCATGCCAGTTCATGCTAACAATCTACCAGTGATGGCGTCATTCAGCCGTTCTTCAAGCTGAACTGGTGGAAATGGATGTACAGGGCCTCTCCCTTCACGTACATAATCCAGGGCCTCCTTGGTCAAGGTTTGTGAATGATTTCTTGCTGAACAATCATACTTATATCAGTCCTCCTAGCTGTTGGCGGTCAAACCATTATCTGCTCCTCTATGGAACTAGTCTCTGTCGACCTGCCAATGGGTATGACTTGCAGCGAGTACATGGATCCGTTTCTCAAATTTGCTGGTGGCTACCTCACAAACCCCGGAGCTGCAGAGGGCTGCCAGTACTGTCCCTACAAGACCACTGACGAGTATATGTACTCGAGGTTCAATATTAAATACAGTGATCACTGGCGAAACCTGGGCATTATCTTTGGATTCGCTGTGTTTAATGTGAGACACTGTTGGATTTTGCTCAGATCTGATGCTAATGTTCCTTCTGTAGATCATTGCGATCTTCTGGCTCATGTATTCTATGTGCATTCACAGTGTTAGCGTGTTTACTTCTCTTAAGCAGAGGTTAGCTTGTGGCAAATTGTAAGTGCTTTGCTTGCAGTACCAAATATGCTGAGGTGATCTGGATAGACCTTCGCAATACACCTAGTGATCCCATTGCACTAATTGAGAACTCAATGCACTACCGTATCAACTTTGTGGCAATACTCTGGCAAGCACCTTTACTTATCCACCTACACACAATGTTGACGGTCTCATCTAGTGGTCACGTCACAAAGTGGCTCATGCAAGCACTGCTCGTGAGCCAAATAGTTTGGACGTTCACTCAGGCTATACTTAGAAGTTTTTCGTACATTCGATAAAGCATTGTCCGGTCATATCTTAGAACTTGCAGGGAAAGCCAAGCTTGGCAAGGGTGAAGTTACCATTTGCGCTGCAGAACGAAATAAGGATTCCCAGTGAGTGCGAGAAGGACTGCTAAGGAAGAAGGATGAGCAAGAAAAGCAACAGCTGGAGAAGGTTTGTTTCAGCATGTCTTGCCATTGTCCAATCATTCCCATGCACGAAGGTTTATGAAGAAGTATCCGAGGGGAGATTTCTCAGATGATGATGTTGAGAGTGTTGATGAGTGTGCCCTCATTTGTAAGTTTTGTCTCTCCCCCACCTAGTGATCTCACTGACTTACTTTTAAAAAAATCTCAACAGACTCCCAGTCTCACACTATTTTTCCTATCCTCTGCACTACCATTATTCTCCGTCTGCCAATTGCGAAGTATTCCGAGTTCAAATCATCTGCGTTTGCTGGATTCTAGTACTAGTATTAATCGATCTGAGTTGTTTTTTTTTTTGCATTTCATTAGTTTACTTATTTCACTGGTTGAGCGCAATGCACTTTTTTCTTCTCGATACCAGAGGATTAAGACGAAAATCAGACATTGACTTGTCTGAATAAGTCGCCACTTGCTTATCCAGTGCTCCTGTTAATGCTTGCTTATTTGTGCTCATTAAGTCATTTAAGTAGAAAAAGGGAATAAGAGATTTTGCTGATGAGTAGGAGCATAATCCATTTTTCTTCAGTAGTTGTCTTCCTTCCACTGCAATACACACATCACAATGACATGTCCCAGGCAAAGCCATATATTCTCTTGTATATGTGATGTGTCCTTGCAATGTGCACATCACAATGACATGTCCAAGGCAAAACCATATATTCCCTCATATATGTGATGTGTCCTCGCAATGCGCACATCACAATGACATGCCCAAGGCAAAGCCATATATTCTCTCATCTATGTGATGCATCCTCGCAATATGCACATCACAATGACATGTCCCAGGCAAAACCATATATTCTCTCATATATGTGATGTGTCCTCACAATGTGCACATCACAATGACATGCCCAAGGCAAAGCCATATATTCTCTCATATATGTGATGCGTGCTCGCAATCTGCACATCACAATGACATGCTCCAGGCAAAGCCATATATTCTCTAATATATGTGATGCGTCCTTGCAATGCACACGTCACAATGACATGCTCCAGGCAAAGCCTTATATTCTCTCATATATGTGATGTGTCCTCGCAATCTGCACATCACAATGATATGTCCCAGGCAAAGCCATATATTCTCTCATATATGTGATGCATCCTCGCAAGGCACACATCACAATGACATGCTCCAGGCAAAGCCTTATATTCTCTCATATATGTGATGTGTTCTCGCAATGTGCACATCACAATGACATGCCCCAGGCAAAGCCATATATTCTCTCATATATGTGATGCATACTTGTGATTCGCACATCACAATGACATGCCCCAGGCAAAGTCATATATTCTTTCATATACATGTTGTACAAACATAATAGTATTTAATTCCAAATCTAGATGTATCATAATGGGTTTTATTTGTCAGCTCTACCTGGTCATATCAATTCTGGGTTGATTTCCTGATGTATATGTTGTCTTTTCTCCAGCCAAGTGTTTCCTACTTCATCTGCCACCAAGCGACCTATCAGCACCAACAGCGCCTTAGCAAAGATTCGACTCAAACGCCTTGCAGTCAAATGAGCTGCAGATCTAAACTTGTAGTTTTTATTTGAGCACTCTTTATGTAGTAGATACAATTGCAATTTCATAGCAGTCTGTGCCATGTGCTCTCACAACAAAGCTAGATTACAAGCAAGCCTACATGTTGCCTCGAATGTGAATCATTTGCTTTGAAGACAACTAAAGACAACATAATTGAAATTCAGTTATCAAACGATAACTTGTTATCACTCTGTAGCACAATGATCTCCTATGCCAAATTTATCCATGTGAGCAGCCCCTGTGAGACAATACCTGCAGCTAACTTTCTGTTCACACTTTAAGGCAAATAAAATAATCAGCTGAAATTGAATGTGGTGGTAATACCTCAGCAGCTGGCTGGTGAAAGTTAATGCATTACCATTACACCACAATCTTGAACCAAAGGCAGCCCTAGTCCCAAACCATCTGGCCTTGGAAGGCTATAAAGGATGACAGCATTCTGAGAGTGTTTTTGCAGAATAAAATGACAAACTTAGGTTACATACCATGATCATAACTCATCAGAGTTGGGTAGGATGACAGCCCATTGTCATTCATTGCTTACATTGTGTACTTCAGAAATTTGGACAACATCATCTAGTATGACAATCACTTATCTAATATCAGCAATGAGAGAGATCTTGTCAAAGTTGCAATAGAAAGTACAACTTGCATGTGACAATCATCTTGATACATCATGATACTGCACTACAGTTGCTTCCCATCCTTTTACCCATTGGCAGTGATCATCCAAAATAGTCCAGCCATATAAACCCTTACCTGATATCAGTACATATCTAGATATTATCAAGGAAGAAAACCCTGTCAGGGGTTATAAGTCATGACCAAGACAGGGCAGAATTGTAGTGGACTGCAAGTGTACTGGCACTAATATTCAAATTGGAGACCACAGAGGCTCTCATCAACTTTGCAGCAGCTGGCAGATGTTACAAAATATGACATCTTGATGATAAGCTGGTAGTTATTTGCAATAAGACTATCATAAATACACATTTGGCCATCTCTATCCCACATAGTCCAGGTATTTAAAGCTTTGTAATGTGAAGTACAATTATGATACATATTGTACCTATTGTAGACCAGATAAAGCATTCTATAAGTTTATCATTTTCGTGTCAGTTACCTGATGCATAGCCATAATGCCAGTGAAAACCCTCCTTACCATCTGGCACACAATCCGTTTGTTGCCCACTGGCCAGAACAACATAATGTTGTAGAGGTAGATGAGCCAGACTGTCCACTTGCAGCTCAGCAGCTAGAGTATCTAAACACTTACATCCAAGATTTTTTGATAGATAATATGGAGCAGCGGCATAGTAGCGGCATGCACTATTGGTTGCTGCATTACAAGTTTGTGATGATATCTTTCGATGGGCATAGGACACATTGTTTGCATTTCAGTATCGTAGTTTCGACAAGAATTTGTACAGGATAGCATTGTCTGCTATTCTCATAGATGACGTATAAGCAAGTGCGTGAAGCGTCATAGTTGCACAGCAGTAAGTATTACATGTAGAAGGATTACAGCTTGGCAGTATAATAGTGACGATGGAAGCTAGTATGTAGAATTGCAATGGAACTATTCATGCATTAAAACTATCCTCACCGGCGTCAATGAGGGCAGTATGAAGGCAGGTATCGAAGGGTGTTACTATATTATCATCTCGGGGAAGAGGGGAGCGTAAAAATGAGCGAAGTGCATTGTTGGCCCATATGTCCATTTGGTATGTGCAGGCATGAAACATAGGCGGCAGGAAGTCTTTGTGGATCTATGATTATACCAGAGAATGTTTGATACAATTGTGGACTGGTAGCGCACTTCATAATGACCATTGAATGTTGCTGAAACGGAAATGTCTTGGTGTATAACAATCTATGAAGAGTTAGGACTTAGCAACGGTCAATGACTTTATATAATCAATCGTACATACAGTGAAGTCTTTGAGCCCAGGAGGCAGAAGGGTGATGCCGCTTATTAGCTTCACAAAGCGACGAGCATGATAGCATACATCCTGATTATCAGTAGCTAGCTGAGTTGAACTGATGGGGTTGGTAAAGAGAGGGTCATAAGGGTGCCCGACTCCCTTGAAATAATGCTCCACATGTTCCCTTAGGTTTGGCAACAGTGTAGCCATATCATTCTCAAAATCTGCGTTTCCAAGTACGTCGAATGCCAGGAGAGGAAATAACTGCAAAGGGGAATTCAAGCGACGGCAGCCATATGCTTATATAGAAGAAACTTGGATGAGTCTGCGATAGCCTGGTAAAATACATTGAAATAAGTTGTCAAGTGACATACTTACATCAATGAAGTGATACGTTGGATACAAAGCCTGATCAAGACCCTGGCGGAATGCGGCATATATTGTAGACTCATGGAGTTGGGGTGCTCGAACACTAAGAAGTAATGAAACATGTAATGCTCGTATCATGTTCGGCCACTGCGCTGCACATGTACAAGATAGTTGTGCGAGCTAGTGAGAATCATCATTATTAGCACCCAGAATGAAAGCACTAGTGACAGAAACATACTGTTTGCTTTCCAACGTGGCATAAAATACGCTGGAGGTCCAGGACCTCTTGGGGAGT